>JAESUZ010004941.1:0-14283 GCA_017311185.1 Proteles cristata cristata
GTTAAACAATCCCAAGTTAACTTGGTTCTACTTTGTCTCTTGGTTATGGGGGAGTAGTGAAGTGGGGGAGGAAGATCAAAGATAGTTTAGAAAGTACTACTAAAAATTCTGTTTTATATGGCCAAGAAATATTTGTGAATGTCTTGATTCTGCCTTTATCATTTATTCGTCAGGTTTTTATTGAAAGCTGTGTTAACTGCTACTGAGGACACAAGGAAAAGTAACAGTTGGCTTTTGAATGGCTGCTTTTGGTCCAAAGATAATGGGGAAATAAGTTTATGGCTGAGAAAATGCTCTCTAATGGGTGTTTGCCTAGAAACCTGATGATCCTACAAGTCACACCCCGAAGACCTTCTTGGTTGAAGCCTTCCTACGGACCCAAGCAGATGAAGGGGGATATCTACCCATTCCAGCAAAAACCTTGATACTGTTATTGCTTGTTTTCATACTGCCTGATAGAGTATTTTTGAAGACTGGAAGTAGGACATCACCCAGGGGTCCACATAATGGATGAATAAGGGAAGAAACATGAAAAAATCTATAGTCAAACAAATCTATATCTAGTGGACAACACCGTGAATTTATTTTATTTTTTTGAATAAGTTTTCTAAAGACTTTTAGGGTAATCATTTTAACAATGGTTAATGCTTGGCCTGTGCAGTTCAAAGAGAATCTTGGGGTATCTGCGTGGTTCAATCAGTTGAGTATCCAACTCGGTCATGATCCCAGAGTTGTGGGATCAAGCCCCAGGTAGGACTCTACACTGAGCATGGAGTCTGCTTAAGATGCCCCCCATGAGCCCTGCTTCTTTCTCTCTCTCTCTCTGCTCCTCACTCACTGGCACCCTCTCTCTCAAAAAAAAAATATTGAGGTAAAATTCATACAACATAAAATTAACCATTTTAAATTACACGATTTGGGGACATTTAGTATATTCCCAGTGTGGTGCAACCATCACCTCTATCTAGTTCCAGAATATTTTCATCACCCCTAAAGCAGACCCCATACCCATGAGCAGTTGCTCCCATTCTCTCCTCTACCCAACCTCTGGCAGTCACCAGTCTGCTTTTTGTCTTCAGGGATCTGGGCATTTCATATAAATCAAATCATATAATATGTGACCTTTACTGTCTGGCTTCTTTTACCTACCATAGTGTTTTCAAGGTTCATCCATATCATAGCATGTGTCAACATTTCATTCTTTTTACACAGTATATTTCTGACTTACTAAAAACACTTTTTGTTCATCGCTTCATTCATTCTTTGGAATACATGCCTTCCTTTATTTCCAATTGTATTTCTTTTTCTTTTTTAAGGCTTGGATTACTTATTATTTATTTTTAAAACCTGTGTATAGTTGACATTCAATGTTATACTAGATTCAGGTGTAAAACACAATGATTCAATTTCTCTATATGCTCTCTGTATTCAATTTCTTTATGCTCAACACAGTTGTAGCTACCACCTGTCATCAGACAACACTATTACAATATCATTGACAATATTGTAATGTCAATGCTGTGCGTTGCAATGCTTATGCTGTGCCTTTACCCCCATGGTTTATCCACTCTATCACTGGAAGCCTGTATCTCCACTCACCTTTACCAATTTTACCCATCTCCGCACCCATTTTTCCTCTGGCAGTCCTCAGTTTGGTCTTTGTATTATATAGGGCTGATTCTACTTTCTGTTAGTTTGTTCATTCGTTTTGTTTTTAGATTCCACATATGAGTGAAATCATACGGTATTTGTTTTTCTGTGTCTGACTTATTTCACTTAGTATAATAGGTCCATCATCCATGAATGAAAAGATCTTACCCTTTAAGCTATCTTGAGAAAGAAGAACAAAGCTGGAGATATCACAGTCCCAGATTTTAAGATGTAATACAAAGCTGGTAGTCAAAACAGTATAGATAGATACACAAAAATAGATATATGGATCACTGGAACAGACAGAGAGTCTACAAATAAACCCATGCTTATATGGACAATTAATCTATGACAAAAGGGGCAAGACTATACAACGGGGAAAACACATTCTCTTCAATGAATGGTGCTAGACAGCGACATTCAAAAGAATAAAACTGTACCACTTTCTGCCATCATACACAAAAGTAAACTCAAAATGTATTAAATATCTAAATGTAAGATTTGAAACTATCAAAATCCTAGATGAGAAACAGGCAGTAATTTCTCTGACATTGGCCATAGCAACACCTTTCTAGTTATGTCTCCTGAGGCAAGGGAAACAAAAATGAAAAACTATTGGGGCTATATCAAAATAGAAAACTTCTGCACAGTGAAGGGATCTATTCACAAAACACAAAGACAACATATTGAATGGGAGAAGATATTTGCAAATGAGATGTCCAATAAGAGGCTAAACCCAAAAATATGTAAAGAAGTCATACAACTCAACACCAAAAAAACCAAACAGTCCAACTAAAAAATGGGCAGAAGACCTGAAAAGACATTTTTCCAAAGAAGGCATCCAGATGGCCAACAAACACGTGCAAAAATGCTCAACATCACAAATCATCAAGGAAATGCAAATCAAAACTACAGTGAGATATCACACATATCAGAATGGCTAAAATAAAAAAGATAAGAAATAAATGTATTGATGATCAATACATCAAATGTATTGATGAGGATGTGGATAAAAAGAAATCCTTGTGCACCACTGATGGAACTGTAAACTGGTGTAGCCACTATGGAAAACAAAGTGGAGATTCCTCAAAAGTTAAAAATAGAAATACCATATGAACCAATAATTCCATTACTGGGTATTTACCTAAAGAAAACATAAACATAAACACTAATTTAAAAATATATATGCATCCATACGTTTATTGCAGCACTACTGACAATAGCTAAGATATCTACGCAATCTAAGTGTCCATCAATAGACGAATACATAAGGAAGATATATACACTCATACAAACAGTGGAATATTACACAGACTTGCGATTAAACTTCTGTGTTTGCACAGGGGTAATGCTTTGGGGATGATATCTAGCTTCTTTCTTTCTGGTAAAGTTTTAGCCTTAGCTGGGTGGTACACGAGAGCTTTGGAGAGTGAATTACAGCTCAGATTTTGTCCCGACTTGAAGAGGAATTGGGCTTTCATAAGTATTCACTGGCTAAGAGTTACCTAAACTAAACTAAGAGGGACCCAAATTTTCAGATACTTCCAGCTGTTTGCACAGGCAGGCAAAGTGGTGTCTGTGACTGAGGGCAGTCTTTTGAAGACAGGGACATATGTGGGCCCACAGATGCAAAGGCACAAAGAAGCTGGGGATGGAGGTGGGGTGGGTACAAAAGAAATGGCCAAAGGGCTTCAAGAGGATCTGGGTCCAATATCAACCATTGTTTACTGCTTATTTATTAATTCTAATTAAATGATTCTCAACCATTAGACAAATAATTAATTAGTGATTCTGATACATTTTTGTTGTAAAAGAATTATCAGTAATTCAGATATTAGCTTAAGCCAAGGGCTGCACTACAAGAAATCTTTCTCCTTACTATTTATCAAATACACTTCTGTCTCACAGACTTTGTACTTGTTTCTTCTGCTAGGGTCTCACCCCATAGAGTGAGAAATACAGGACTTTGCAATAGAAGAATCTGGCTATTCAATACTGACCTAGACTTGCCATCACTGACTATATGCTGTGTGCCTCTTAATGGGATGCAATACGGAGGACACAACATCCTCATGGAGTATTCTTGTCCCAAACTATTGAAACAGGTTCTAACCAAACCTTTCTTAACTTTCAGTGTACAGTATAAATATTGTTTTGTACAGTTACTGTTCCTTGGGAACACTGGGTTTGTCTACATATCTAGCACTTGCTTTGTTCATCCTTCTTATACCTCATGCATTTCAGATTCATTTAATTGTATTCTTTGGGATTTTATTACTGGTCCTATGTCCTGTATTCTTCTGGCCTGGGCCAATAAATCCCTTCCTGCTTTTATTTTTTATTTTTCTTAATTAAATCACTGCATACTCATGATTATTTAGCTGATGATAAAGATAAACTAAGATTGGATGCATGATATTTATCAAGTTACCTTCTTTCTTTTTTAAACTTAAAAAAAATTTTTAAGGTATTTAGTTTTGACTGACAGAGACAGAGCATGAGCAGGGGAGGGGGCAGAGAGGGAGACATAGAATCTGAAGCAGACTGCAGGTTCGTGGGGCTCAACAATGTGGGGCTCAAACGCATGAACTGTGAGATCATGACCTGAGCCGAAGTCAGATACTTAACCTACTGAGCCATCCAGGCGCCCCTGAACATTTTTTTTTTTTTAAGAGAGAGCGAGAGAGCATGTGAGCAGGGGAGAGGGGCAGAGGGTGGGAGAGAGAGATTTAATCTTTTTCTTTAATATTTTTTATTTATTTCTAGGAGAGAGAGAGAGAGACAGAGACAGCATGAGCAGGGGAGGGTCAGAGAGAGAGGGAGTCACAGACTCTGAAACAGGCTCCAGGCTCTGAGCTGGGAGTCAGCACAGAGCCCGACACGGGGCTCAAACTCACGAACCGCGAGATCATGACCTAAGTGAAAGTCGGACGTTTAACCAACTAAGCCACCCAGGCGCCCCGAGAGAGATTTAATCTTAAGAAGGCTCCATACTCAGCACAAAGCCTGACACAGAGTTCGATCCCATGACCTGAGCCGAAATCAAGAGTTGGACACTGAACCGGCTGAGCCACCCAGGCACCCTGTGGGTTACCTTATTTCTACACATCTCCTCCTTATGATAAAATGAGGAAGTCAGTCTTCATAAATTAAAGATTAAACTTTTCAGCTTTTCCCGACTATTCTCACTGTTCTTATACAAAATGTATGGTACCAAAACTATTTTAACCAGATTAAGTTAAGTATATAAAGATCTCCTTGAATCAGAAATAATTAAGGTTACAGCAAAACAACCAAATATATAAGAAAGCAATTCAACAGTGTAAATCTTAGAGCCATAAATCTAATCATGGCTTCTGTGATTTGGGATTATAAACTCAGATTTCAAAAAACACCTTTCCTCTAAATAAAAAGGTATGATTTCTATTAATCTTTGTTTAGAATCTAATAAAAATAACTGTCAGTTCACATTAACAAAGACATTCAGAAATAAAGTGATTAAAGCAAATATTAGGAAGATAGACTTCATCTTCCTGAAATGTTTCTACTCCAGAGAAAGGTTTTATAAGAGCTGTTTTGCCTTCCAAATGCTCTACACTGAACATCACAATCTAGATGATTGGAACCCCTACTTCAGTAGAAGACCTTACAAGGTTCATTATACTTATTATGCTCAGCCAAAGATGTATGTTCCATACCTACCAAGTAGATGGCAACTTTGCAAATTAATCTGCAAGAAGGTTGTTTAAACAACAGGTTCATTATTTCCTTTAAGGAAAAGATGTTCAAATGGAAAAAGTATCTTTGTGTACAAAGATCAAAATAAAAGCCTCCCATCCTAACCCTGAAAGGGAAAGCAATTACCTCAAACTTACACAGGCTTGAAGGTTATTGGGTGTAGTCATTTCATTTTCAGATGCATCGAGGACCAGGGCTACTGGTATTGGTACAATCCAGGTGTCCTAATTTCAAGCTAAGACTCTTTCCACTTTATACACAATGTCCATTTGGGTACCCTCAAGTTAGAGAACACCATGGTGACAAAATAAGAGGGTGTGGGCAGCACAGATATACAAGAAATTCTCTAAGAAATAATGTAAAGAAATATTTCTCTAAGAAATAATGTAAAGAAAGAAATACTTCAGAACACACAAACAACACATACACAATATTAACAACCAAGGAAAGTTGAAGGGGGATATAATCTTGAAGAGATTTGCTTACTTGAATTTCTATTTACTATTCTATTGTCTCTTATGCTACCCTGCACTACTGTTAGAGACCCAAAATACTCCCACTTTAAAGGACAATAGAAACATTTAATTTTGAATTAAAATTAATTTGACAATAAACTATTTGTAAAAAAAAAATGTTTGCTGACTAACAGATAGGAAAAGCTTATAATATTTATTATTATAGAGATAAGTACTTCACCTGAAATTCACATTCTGACAGAGGATGCTCAAACACAGGGTTTGAATAATCAGGGCTCATGCTGGTCATTTCAAGCAGAAAATCTGTTGCCAAACTTAAAAAGTGCACTTCTATCTTTGGAGAATATAAGGAATTTAGTGCCAATAATCGGTCCAAGGTATTTGAAGGTAATCTAGTTTCATGGCTCCAGAAATTTCGAATAATTAATCTGAAAAGCGGAGAGAAGAGATTTCTCAGATATTGGTAATGAGAAAGAATGCCCTACACATGATGTCATGTGGAGAAGACAGTTTTTCATCTCTATAAACTTTAACATGAGGAAAACCACATTCAAAATTGTATCAAGAGTATAATATGAGTTGTGAACAATAATATGCACTAAAGGAAGGGAATATTCCAAAACTTCAGCATATATAACAAGAGGTGAAAAACTGGATGATTTTATTCTCATCTCTATTATCTGGGACATTTTCAATGACGAGTATATCATATTAACTATTTTGAAGCTGAGAAAACACCTTAAGAAATTATATAAAAACCTTCACTGCCTTGCTAAAACAATTCACTCCAAAAATTAGTGCCATAAAATATTCAAAACTTAAACTAGGTAAAAGTCGGGTTAGGCTTTAAAATTTATGAATGCTTGTGAAATCCAAATACAATTTGAAAAGCAAAATGAGTTTAGGATTGTGGCAGAATGGAAAATTAACTGATATATAGAATCATACAAAAAGTTTATGCCCCGGGGCGCCTGGGTGGCTTAGTCGGTTAAGCGTCCGACTTTCGCTTAGGTCATGATCTCGCGGTTCGTGGGTTCGAGCCCCACGTCAAGCTCTGTGCTGACTGCCAGCTCAGAGCCTGGAGCCTGTTTCAGTCTGTGACTCCCTCTCTCTCTGACCCTCCCCTGCTCACGCTGTCTCTCTCTCTCTTTCTCCTAGAAAAAAAAAAAGTTTATGCCCCTTCTTTTATAACCAGTACTTGATAAAACATTGATAAAACTTAAAGTAGACATTTTAGAGGAAAACAATCATCACTTATATTTCTCTATACAATGATTATAGTTTCCTCCTACTTCTAGAGTTTCAAACATTTCTTTCAATATTAATATGCATAGTGTGATCTCAACTATTTGAGTTAAATGAGAAACATAAAAATCGTCATTACAGATTTTTTTATTTTGAAGCACTTTAATTCACTGCATGAGCAGAGAGCTTTATCCACACTTTCTCAAGGATTTTTTTATCAAAATCACTTGTCAGAATTTTTAAGTCTTAATGTGATTAGAACATTAATACATTTTCATGAAACATTATGAATGCAGAAAGCAGAGAAAATGCTAATACTATAAATATAATTCTAAAACCGCTGACAAATACTCAATGCTAGTCTAGGAAGAAATATCCCTAAATTTATTTGTCTTGGCCTTATTATTCAAGGAGTACATACTGAAGCCCAACGTTCTCATCGATCAATCCTTGAATCAACACATCTTTTGCCAACTTAAATATTTCCTGGGAGTCCTCATCAGCTTGACTTTCTGCATCTCTGAGAAAAATAACAAAATGACAAAACACTGATATTGTCTTCTATCACTTTTGTTCAACCCCATCCAGATTAAAGTAAAAGGATGTGACTTTTCCCATGGAACTTTAACTTCCCAAGTCACAGCAGAACCCACCCTAATACAGACGTACCCTGAACCTTCCTCTGGTGCTTCTGAAGGCCCATCCAACTGACTGTCATCACCCCCCGTGCAGTGTGACAGGGCTCACATGCATGGGCAGAGTGGGTGGGCCAAGGGAGGGGGGGCTGCAGAGTTTCCCTAGGAATGCTGAGAGGTCCCAGGATGGGCCCGAACCCCACAGGAAGTGGTGTGGTGGCAGTCCGTGGGATGAAGACATCTCACAGAGTTCATTTCCTTAATTTTCTCAGGTCTTAAAGGGAAAACTATAAAAACAAATTACACTATGAACTCAACCAACAACTGCACACTCTGAATATTTCCCACAAATACATGAAATGAATTAAAATAAGGATACATGTCCATATACTAAGATAAACTTGTCTTAATTAGGAATCATGTTTCAAAATGTTTGAATGTTTTGTTATTTATTATCATCTTCTCCAGATTGCTACAGGCACCCAAATGCTCCCTAGAAAAAATAACATAAAATGTTAATGTAGAGCTTACCGGTAATTGTCATGAACCCACATAAGAATATTATACATCTGTTCCCTACACACTGGAGAAGGATGAGAAATGAATTCTACCACAGGATCCAGAAGTTCTCGGAGTTCTACTGGTTTCAATTTTGCCATCATCTTATAAATTATGTCCAAACACACTTTCTGTCTTTCATCATCTCTACAGTAAGAGAGGGTTTTAAAAACACACAAATTTAACAATTTTTATTATACTTTCAGAAATGACAGGTAACTTTTCCTATTTTGTGCTGTTCTGTTTTTCAACATTTGTTACAAAAAAAATAAATTACATCCTAAAAACTTATCATGAGCTAGAGTATTAAAAATAAACAGATTACTTCAATGCGGTGTCTTGGAATGGATTCTAGAATAGAAAAAGAACATTAGTGGGAAAATTGATAAAATCCAAATAAAGTCTGGTTTAGTAAACTGTAATGTACTAATGTTAATTTCTTAGTTTTGACAAATATATCAATTATGTGACATGGAAAAAGTGTGTTAAGGGTATGTGGGAATCTTCTGTGTTGTCTTTAACTTTTCTGTAAATATTAAGTCATTCCAAAATAAAAGTTCATTTTTTAAAAACCCGGAAATGTCAAACAAAATAAACTAGATCTAAAGGATTTCATGATTTTAAAACAATGATTTCAAGTTCTAGTCAGGCTACCTGGCAGGTCATACAACGAGTTAAGGGTAGTCTAAGCTCCTAGTAAGATGCACGTCTATTTCCTAATTTTATGTATCTTTTCCTCCTTATAGCACCCAGCTTAATGCTTTCCATGCAGTCGAAAATCAGTAAATGTCTAAGGAAGGATACAATAATGCCATAACATATATTGTTACTGGCACATGATACATTTATCAATAATTTATTCCTATGTAAAAAAATACGTACACAGGCAAGACTGGAAAACAGTGCAGAGAAATCAAAATATTGTAAGTCAGTAACAGCATCTCTTTTAGTACTTATTTTAATAGTATAATGTGGGGGTGCCTGTGTGGCTCAGTCGGTTGAGCGTCCAACTCTTGATTTTGGCTCAGGTCCTGATCTCAAGTTCGTGGGTTCAAGCCCCACAGAGCCCCACATCAGGCTCTGCGCTGACAGTCCAGAACTTGCCTGGGATTCTCTCTCTCCCTCTCTACCTTTCCCTTATTCTCTCAAAATGGATGAATAAGCTTTAAAAAAATTAATAGTATAATGTGATTTTGAAAATAAACAATTTTAACCAATAATGGAAGCCTCCTAGCTGGAAAAAAAATGGTACACTCAAAACCATGCATTTTAAATTTGAAAAGAGCCTTAGTTAACACTTGAGACGTGGCTTCCCCAAGGTGCCAGGTTAGAGAAGGCAGGAGGGTCAGGCCCCATCACTTTTAATTCTGATTAAAATGGAACAAATAGCATATTTTAAGTTTATTTTATCTATCTTGAGATGTACACACATACACAGTCGTGTATGTAACTAATACATATTTTATGAAAACCTACAAGTTCTTTCTGAGTTGAAGAAGACAGCTGAATAAACCAAAATTTTATAAGCCAGCTGCATCTGAGAACACAAGGCTGGCTTTACACTCACCTATGTCTCATGAGTTGAATGAAATCCTTGCTCTTTAACTGTAAGTAGAGATCTGTTATTTCCTCCGCACAACACAGCACCACCTCCAGACACAGGGTCTTCATCACCCCATGAAATTTCGGCAGCAGAAAGAATATAGTGTTCATGAACCTAACCAGTGGACACGGCCAATGAGTGAGGGGCAGTCCTGGATCCTCCCCTACAACAGGACATCTACCAGGACTAAGATCCTACCTATCGGCAAGCGGAGGGAAGTTCTTCACAGCTTTGTTCAAGCACACGATAAATTTGTCCTCCATCGTATTCTGATGCTGCTTCAACTGGTTTACAATGAGTTCATAAACCAAATCTTCCAGTATCTGAAAAATTAAGTTTCTTTTCAAATACACAAATGTGGAAACTTAGTTACTGAAAACAGGCTTGTCTTAGTTAATTGAACCCACAGAAGGCATTCAGTGCTATCACCTACAAGGTACAGGTGCTCACCAGGTACAGTGCCAGGAGGGTGTACACTAACTACTGGACACAGGCTCTGGACTGTGAGCTCAGGAAGTCCAGACCACAGCCACAATGGCTCTTGTTGCTACCACTGATGGTGTCCAGCTCTCATCACATAGCAGGCTGATAAAGACTGGCACTTCCTTTTCACACCCAAAATATGCTAACAAGTCATTTGAGAAGCTGAACTAAAATCAGTGACTGAACACTGTGTACATACATTTTAGGATGCCAGTGTTCACATCCCTGGTTAAATATTTACACAAACCAAAATTTTCAGGCAACAACTTTATCTAAGAAGCCACTTCCGCCACTGTCTATCTCCCTATAGCCTGTTTTGTATTCATCACATACTACCATCTATAACGAGAGATTTGATGGGGTGTTGTCTGCCCCTCCTCATCAAATGCTAGCTTCCTGAGAACGGGTCTTGGCCTGGCCTGTTCCTGGCTGCACCTCCAGAGCCCAGAGCCAGCCAATAGGTACCCAACACATATAACCGAACAACATACATAATCCAAATTATACTATGGGTAACCAGCAGAAGACAACTACATGCACATATATACCACCAACGACTGGAGACTATGTCTCAAGGTGCCAAGAGCAATTCAGCGGTTGGAGTATGAGTGACTCTCACCAACTTCTTTATATTTCTCTCTGTTCCTCTAATTTCTACACTTAATCAATACCATTTTATATTCAGAAAAGAACTATGTAAAACAAAAGTGTTTATCATCACTACTAACTTGAAATTGAAGTGAAGAGAGATTAAACTTGGGATCTACTGTAATTTGCTCCATCTGTGCTGAATAGTTAGCATATTATGTAAATTGAAGTCCAACATCTAGGGATATTAGAATCATGTAAAAATAAGGCTATTCTGAATTTAAAATTAAAAAAATTTTTTTTTAACATTTACTTATTTTTGAGAGACAGAGCATGTGTGGGGGATGGGCAGAGAGAGAGGGAGACACAGAATCCAAAGCAGCTCCAGGCTCTGGGCTGTCAGCACAGAGCCTAACGCAGGGCTTGAACTCAGGAACTAAACCATGAGATCATGACCTGAGCTGAAGTCAGACACTCAACCAAATGAGTCACTCAGGAGACCCTCTGAATTTAAAATTATAAAGCACACCTGGGTACCTTAGTCAGTTAAGAGTCTGACTCTTGATTTTGGCTCTGGTCATGATTCTAGGATCCTTGAGATCGAACCCTGCACATTGGGCTCTGCGCTGACAGTGTGGGGCCTGCTTAAGATACTCTCGCTCTGTCCCTCCCCATTTGCACACTCATGTGCACACTCTCAAAAAAAAATATTTTACAAAAATAGCTGGTAATCCCTAAAATAAATTATAAGTGGAGGCTGACTTCCCCAAGTGGGTCTATTTCCCTTCACTTAATTTTCTTTTAAACCCAAATAGACACCTAATTGTCAAAATGGACAGGGGCCCAATACACAGTGTTGGGGTACTCTGGGGGCCCTCACGACCTCCCAATCTCCCTCTTTACTCCTCATCCAGCCAGACAGTTAAAGTAGCCCACTCTCCACTCTCCACCTTTTCTTTCAGGAGGGGATGTGGACTAGAGATCCAGAGAGTTGGGAATCATGAACACATAGGCAGTATTCAAAGCCAGGAGGCTGGCTTTTTAACAGATGGTGTTGGGAGAACTGGACAGCAACATGCAGAAGAATGAAACTAGATCATTTTCTCACACCATACACAAAAATAAACTCAAAATGGATAAAGGACCTCAACGTGAGACAGGAAACTATCAACACCCTGGAGGAGAAAGCAGGAAACAACCTCCTTGACCTCCACCGCAACAACTTCTTACTTGACACATCCCCAAAAGCAAGGGAATCAAGAGCAAAAATAAACGGTTGGGACCTCATCAAGATTAAAAGCTTCTGCACAGCAAAGGAAACAACCCACAAAACTAATAGGCAACCAACGGAATGGGAAAAGAGAGTTGCAAATGACATATCACATAAAGGGTTAATATCCAAAATCTATAAGGAACTCACCAAACTCCACACCCGAAAAACAAATAACCCAGGAGGCTGGATGGTGGGCAGGGGAGTAAGGAGGAAGAGGACCAACATCAGAGCTGGAGAGGTAGCCAGGAAACATGGAGCCAAGGAAGGGAGAGGAAACTGCCAGGCGGTAGGAAGAGAGCCCAGAGAGGATCCTGAAGCAGTAATGAAGGGAATCAGGAGGAATGATCAACTGTGTCATCCTGGACATAGTGCAGTGAGACCTGACAAGAACGGCTTATCACAATGAGTGACAACAGTTTAGGAGGCTCCAAAGCACACAGCCCCTCACTTGTCAAGCACAGGGGGACAGCGGTATAGCAGTAAGCATCATCCCACTACCCTACTTTCAAGTAGGTTAGAACATATAACTTACATACACCTTCAATAATATACTTTATGGAGAACTGTAGTACTCTGAATATATACTGCAGTCAAAGATTCATTAGGTTCTTCTAACAATCCTGGAAAGTCGACAGAGCTCTGAAGACTGAGAAAGACTCCCTAAAGTGCCCTGTCCTGTCTGATAACTATATCATGTCCCAGATTGGAAGTGAAGGATTTTACTAGTTTACTTACCCCTAACTATAGCAAGTATCTACCAGAATAATTTTCTCCAAAACAAACCCTGACACTACTTTCTAAGGAATGAAAGCTGGTTCAACACTCCTGTCCTGGCTTTAACAATGAAAAGTTAGTTACCAATCTTTAAGGTTTACCAAGTTTTCAAGTGTTTTAAAAAATCCCATGTCCTCTTTTAAAAAAAATTGAGCATTATCTATACTAGGAAAAAGTAAAATAGAAATAAAGGCAGAATGTCCACTCTGATTTATTACAGTATAGAGGACATAGGTAACAAGTATCAGAGTACATCAAAACTGAAAAAGCACTATTTATTTAAAATTGCATTCACACACTTACCTTTTCTCTCTTGGTAACATATTGAAGCGTAAGTCCTAGGACTTCTGCGGCTGCTGCGTACACCTCTTTATATTTTACAAAAGACATATTACTGATCAAAGCTTGAAAGTACCTGTAACAAATATAGAAAATATACATCAAATAACACATTCTGTTGACATAAAAATATAACAACTTTGCTCCTCACAAGTTGAGAAACTATTAAAACTTGATCCAAATTACTTGTGTGAAAACATCTGTGAAGATGTACTGAAGGCTCTGACATCATGACCAGGAAGGCACGTGAAAGTCCACAGTTTGGTCACACGGGACCTGCTGTAGTCAAAGCAAAACACAACGCTGGATCCTTTTAAAAAAAAACTGCACTGAAAAAAAAGGTACTAGCAGCCAAGATCGTGACTTGCTGACCCTGTTGCCTGTGACCAGAGGAGGACAAGACCACGAGCAGGGGGCACAGGCAGCTCCCAGACCCCGCAGGCCCAGGATGTGGCCTCCAGCTCCAGAGAAGCTCTATGGAGTTGTCACTAGGGAATCAAAGCTCAAAACAAGCAACTGACCTAAAAGTAAACTCTCTCTCATAGACTCTTCATGGAGTCACCTGCTTGTGAAACGGAAGACCTGGTGGCAGGAAGCTAACGCAGGAGGACCGACCAGATGGAGTGAGACACTTCCAAAGAAATGGCAAAGCTTGGAAGGGGCATACTGAAACCTATAGTAACCATGATGCAAGTGCTGACTTTTCAAACGTCCCCGAATAGTAGGACAATGAAGTGCCAGTCCATGACAGTAGAGGACTCTCTCACTGGCGCTCGCCCTCCCTCCCTCTGAGGTCAGGATGCATCCACCCCCATCCACAGGAGGTCCTGATGGAGGGCGCAGGGCCGTAGCTGTGGCAGAAAGCACAGCAGTGGGGCAGCACAGGGTCCAGGCATCCTTTCCACACCACGACCCAGACAT
>JAESUZ010004942.1:0-26511 GCA_017311185.1 Proteles cristata cristata
CTTCCTTCCTTCCTTCCTTCCTTCCTTCCTTCCTTCCTTTCAGAACCTCCATACGGTTTTCCATAATGACTATAACAATTTACAACCCTAAAAATAGTGCAGTAGGGCTCCATTTTCTCCACATCTCTGGCAGCATTTGTTATACTTTTGTTTTTATGATATCCGTTTAAATAAGCTAAGGATGCTATCCAATTGTGCTTTCAATTTGTGTTTCTCTGGAGCATCTAGGTGGTTCAGTCACCCAGTCACCTCAGTTAAAAATTTTTTTAATGTATTTCTTTAATGATGAATTATATTGAGCACCTTTTCTAGTACCTATGGCCATTCATATATCTTTGGGGAAAATGTCTACTTATGTTTTTTGCCCATTTTTTAAAAGAATGAGAATTTATTTATTTACTTGCTTATTTATGTTTTGCTATTAAAGCATATGAATTCTTTAAATATTTGGAAGCTGACCCTTTATCAGAGATCATTTGCAAATATTTTTATCATTTCGTAAGTTGACTTAAAATATTTAATTGTTCCTTTTACTGTGCAGAAGCATTTTATTTTTTTTTTTAATTTTTTTGTTTTATTTATTTCTAGGAGAGAGAGAGACAGCGTAAGCAGGGGAGGGTCAGAGAGAGAGGGTGTCACAGACCAAAAGAGACTCCAGGCTCTGAGCTGGCAGTCAGCACAGAGCCCGACGCGGGGCTCGAACCCACCAACCGCGAGATCGTGACCTAAGCGAAAGTCGGACGCTTAACCGACTAAGCCACCCAGGTGCCCCAGAAGCATTTAAAAAAAAAATTAAGTTTCTTTATTTTTGAGACAGAGAGAGCAAGCCATGGAGGGCCGAGAGAGAAGGGGGGTGGGGGAGAGAATCGCAAGCACTGAGAGTGTGGATACCAATGTGGGTCTCAAACTCATGAACCATGAGATCATGACCTTAGCAGAAACCAAGAGTTGGACATTAAACTGGTTGAGCCACTCAGGTGCCCTGTGCATTTTTCTTTGATGTTGTCTTAGTTGTTTATATTTGATTTGGCTGCCTGTGCTTTATGCATCATATTTTTAAAGATCTTGCCAAGCTCTATGTCAAGGAGCTTTTTTCCTTTGTTTTCTTCTAAAAGTTTTATGGCTTTAAGTCTTATGTCTTTAATACATTATGAGCTAATTGTTGTGAGTGATGTAAGTTAGGGGTCTGGTTTCATTTTTTTTTGCATGTGAATATCCAATTCTCCAGCACCACTTACTGAAGAGTCTGTTTTTTTACACAGAGATTTTTTGGTTCCTTTCAGTTTGTTTTGAGGCTCTGAAATCTGTTCCATTGTTTTATATGTCTCTTTTATGGCATTACAATACTCTCCTGGTTCCTATAACTTTATAATATAGCTTGACAACAGGAAATGAGATGCCACCTTCTTTGTCTTTCTTTGTCAGGACTGCTTTGGCTATTCAGAGTCTTTTTAATTTTCATATAAATGTTAGGATAAATATTTCTCCTTTTAAAAGAAAAAATGCCACTGGAACTTTATTAGCAATTGCACTGTCCCTATCAATGGTTTGGGGATAGTACAGACATTTAATAATACTGATTCTTCTAATCCATGAACATGGCATAGTTTTTATTTATTTCTCTTTTATTCAATTGCTTTCAGCAATGACTTGTAGTTTATAATGTAGAGATGTTTTACCTCCTTGGTTAAATTTACTCCTAACTATTTTATTGTTTTGGATTGGATCTCTGTTTAAATGGGATCACTTTTTAAATTTTCTTATCATCTCATTTATTTTAGTGTATAAAAGTGCTATGGATATTGTGTGTTAATTTTATATCCTTAAACGTTACTGAAATTTTTTTCTATTTAAGATTTTTATTGGCGATGCTAGCATTATTTATATATTAATTATTAATAAAAACATTCTTATATACATGATCATAAAATGAATTTATTATTTGATAATATATTTATATATTAATTATTTATATATCATATATGAAATATAAATATGAATAAACTATGAAAAGAGACCATTTCACTTTTTCCTTTACAATTCTGGTGATTGAATGATTGTCTAAATGTCTGGCTGCTGAGGCTGAGAATAATATTACACAGAACAGTGTTGAAAAGAGGTGGTGAGAATAAGCACACTTGTCTTCCTCTTGGTCTTAGAGAAAAATGCTTTCAAATTTTTTTTACAAATTTTTAATGTTTTTTATTTATTTCTAGGAGAGAGAGAGAGAGAGGCAGCGTGAGCAGGAGAGGGACAGAGAGAGAAGGAGTCACAGGCTCCAGGCTCCAAGCTGGCACTCAGCACAGAGCCCAACACGGGGCTCGAACCCCCGAACCGTGAGATCATGACCTAAGCGAAAGTCGGAAGCTTAGCCAACTAAGCCACCCAGGCGCCCCTGAAAAATGCTTTCAAATTTTCAACACTGAGTTCAATGTAATTAGTTGTAGGCCTGTCATATATAGCCATTATTATGTTGATGTATGTCTTTTTATACTTATTTGCTGAATTTCTATCATAACTAGTGTTGAATTTTGTCAAATGCTTTTACTGCATCTATTTCATTTATTTATTTTTTATTATAGCTTATTGTCAAGTTGGTTTCATTTGTAATCTGTGAATGGTTGCACATTTTTGTCAAATTGTATATTCTGACTAAAGGGTAAACCAGTAAGATATGAGTTTATATTAAAGATTTATTAAAAAAGAGAACTCTTAGGTTTGTAGGTACAGCTTAAACTAATGTTAACTAACTTATTTTTGTAACTCCACATTTTCATTTGCTAAGTGAAAACTAATTGTAAGAATCACATTTTGTTCCTGAACAACGTAGAACCAAATTAAAATAATATACTCTGTGTATATATAAAAAGAACATATATAGTGTTCGAGCTATCACAAAAAAGACCCCCCTCCATTTTTATTATCACAACTTTCTTTTAATAGAAAACTTTAAATTATATGTGATTATTGCTCAAAGATTTTTAAATTTATTTTTTGTTTAAATCTTTTATCTGATTTATTTTTTTTCTTTCATAGTTTATTGTCAAGGTGATTTCCGTATAACACCCAGTGCTCATCCCAACAAGTGCCCTCCTCCATGCCTGTCACCCCTCTTCCCCTCTCTCCCACCCCATCAGCCTTCAGATTGTTCTCAGCATTCAAAAGTCTCTCATGGTTTGCCTCCCTCCCTCTCCACAAAAATTTTTTCGCTTCTCCTCTTGCATGGTGCTCCATTAAGTTTCTCCTAATCCACCTAGAAGTGAAAACAAATAGCATGTATCTTTCTCTGCATGACTTATTTCGCTAAGCATAACACCCTCAAGTTCTTTCCATGTTGTTACAAATAGACAGATTTCATTGTTTCTCATTGCCGTGTAGTATTACATTGTATGGATAAACCAAATCATTTTCCCCCCATTCTTCAAGACACTTTATTTAGCATATATTGCCTCATTGTCTTTCACACTGTATATAAGACGATACAATTTTTTTTAATAACATTTTTTTTTGTTTTTTAGAAAACTTTATTTTTTTTTTGCAAATAGTTTATTGTCAAGTTGGTTTCCATATAACACCCAGTGCTGATCCCCAGAAGTGCTCTCCTCCATGCCCATCTCCCCCCTCCCCGCCCACACCCATCAGTCCTCAGTTTGTTCCCAGCATTCAAGAGTCTCTCATGGTTTGGGGCGCCTGGGTGGCTTAGTCGGTTAAGCGTCCGACTTTCGCTTAGGTCATGATCTCGCGGTTCGTGGGTTCGAGCTCAGCATCGGGCTCTGTGCTGACTGCCAGCTCAGAGCCTGGAGCCTGTTTCAGTCTGTGACTCCCTCTCTGACCCTCCCCTGCTCACACTGTCTCTCTCTCTCTCTCTCTCCTAGAAATAAAAAGTGGAACATTTAAAAAAGAGTCTCTCATGGTTTGCCTCTCTCCCTCTCCCCCACTATTTCCCACCTTCTTCCCGCACATCCTCCGTTGCTCCTCCTAATCCTCCTATACGTGAAACAGCAAGTGATAATTTAGTCTTCTACCTGACTTATTTCCTGCTCAACACTAACACCTCAAGGTCCATCCCTGTTGCTACACATGGCCAGATTTCATTCTTTCTCATTGCCATGTAGTATTCCATGGTATAGATAAACCACATCTTCTTGATCCATTCGTCCGTTGATGGACACTTAGGCTCTTCCCATGTTTTGGCTATTGTGGAGAGTGCTGCTATGAACATTGGGTACATGTGCCCCTAGGCATCAGCACTCCTGTATCCTTTGAGTAATTCCTAGCAGTGGTATTGCTGTGTCATAGGGGAGTTCTAGTGTTAATTTTTTGAAGAGTTTCCACACTGCTTTCCAGAGGTGCTGTACCAGTTTACATTACCACCAACAGTGTAGGAGGGTGCCCATTTCTCCACATCCTCGCCAGCATCTAGAGTCCTCTGATTTTCTCATTTTAGCCAATCTGGCTGGTGTGAGGTGGTATCTGAGTGTAATTTTGATTTGTATTTCCCTGATGAGGAGGGATGCTGAGCATCGTTTCATGTGTCTGTTGGCCATCTGGATGTGGATAAATCTGTGGGAGCCCGACAGTGACCACTAGAAAGCGTGGTTAGGGACTTGGGGATGTGCCTGCACAGGGGGCTTCCTGCCTGGGCAGATCATGGCTGCAAACAGGATGCTCTGCCAGGAGGCCTGCACACAATATCCAAGTTTAATGGTCCGCTCGCAAAAGAGCGAACATGCCCTCCTTAGAAGTAAGGAGAAGGCTGGAATTGTGGGCAGGCCTCTTAGTAAACATGTTGTGGTCACTTCCTCCGTTTGCTCCCCCTGTCCTTGAAATGTGTTTGGCTACTTGCCCTTATTTGGTAAAGGAATGCATCTTGTAAATTTCAGTTTTTATCCAGTTACTGGGGTATAAAATAAACCTCAAGAGGGGCTTGCGTAGAATTGTTCCTCCGGCCGGAGTTGTATCTGTGTCTGTCCTTTGTGTGTGTCCTGTCTTTCTGTCATTTTGTTCGCAACATCTGGGCCCAACGTGAGGCAAGAATCAGAGGGTGAACAAAACCGAAAGGGTGAGTACCCCTTGGGGATTGTAGGTCCAAGGCAGGGGAACTTTCGGGAAAATTATGGCGAATTCCCCATCAGCAAAGGCACAATACATGGAGCTAGTCAAAGGACTTCTCCACTGCATCGGAGTGAAGGCATCTAGTCCCCTTTTATCTGAGTTATTTCGCCTTGTGGAGCAGCATTGTTATGGGTTTAAGTGCCAACCCAAAGTACAATTAAACTTAAAGGAATGGAAATTAATACAGAAGGAATTACGGCAACAGCATCAGAAGGGTAACATAATTCCTTTGAAATTGTGGACTCTATGTAGTGCTATCACTCAAGCACTGGCATTGCTTTCTACAGATAGTGAAACTAAATCTACAAAATCTCAGTTGATTTATGAGGACGTCTCTAATGAGACACAAAAGGAATCGGAGGCTGCTGCTTTAAATGATGCTTCTGTGGCAGCTGCTTTGCATTCCAGGGATGGGGAATCAAATGCCGAATCTGATAGTTCTGGTGAGTCCTCCTAGTCGTCTGACAGGAATGACGGGGTTGATAAAGTGACCCGACTTTTTCAACAATGGTAGGAAACCCAAAACGAAGGGACAAAGAAGGTTCCTACTCCCACGGCCCCTCCCTATGCTTCTCTTAATCCGGGATCTCATGGGGCTCTGGACGTAGGTCGAGACGGGCGTTCCTTCTCCTTTCCTGTGTCCATGTTCTGTGATGATGATATCCCTGCGCCTTCTGGTGGTTTCATTGATCTCCCACAATTATTTCCATTTCAGCAGCAAGCAGCTCCCAACAATATGGTTTATGTTCAATATTCGCCTTTTGATCTATGTTTTTTTTAATATTTTTTATTTATTTCTAGGAGAGAGAGAGAGAAAGACAGTGCGAGCAGGGGAGGGTCAGAGAGAGAGGGAGTCACAGACTGAAACAGGCTCCAGGCTCTGAGCTGGCAGTCAGCACAGAGCCCGATGCTAGGCTCGAACCACGAACCCGAGATCATGACCTAAGTGAAAGTCGGACACTTAACCGACTAAGCCACCCAGTCGCCCCAATATTCGCCTTTTGATTACAAATTTTTCAAGGATCTTAAAGCTGCTGTCGCTCAATATGGTCCCCAGTCCCCTTTTATATTAGCTTTGTTAGATTTTATTGGGAAAACAAAATTGGTTCTACCCCTGGATTGGGAAGCTACAGCTCAGGCTGTGCTTGAAGGATCCCAATGGTTACAATTAAGGAGTTGCTGGGAAGAGGAAGTCTGAAAGCAGGCTCGAATTAATGAGGGACAGAACTCTCCTGGTCCCCTGGAGGATAAATTGATGGGAGAGGGACAATTTCGAGCCTTAAGAGATCAGACTCAATATTCTGACCAGGATTTACAACAGGTGCGCAAGGTATTTCTTAGGGCTTGGCGCCGTGTTGTACCTACTGGCCACGCTCAGCCTTCTTTTACAAAAACTTTACAAGGACCCAATGAACCCAATACTGATTTTCTTGCTAGATTGCAGGTGGCTGTTGAGTAGGCTGTTGGACGTGATGAAATCTCGGAGATACTTTTGCAGACACTCGCTTTTGAAAATGCAAACCCAGAATGTAAACGTGTTTTGGGCCCTTTAAAAGGGCAGGGAGCGTCTATAGCTGAATATATTAGAGCTTGTTCGGGAGTGGGAGGAACTGAACATAATGCTGCTGTTTTTGCTACTGCTTTGGCTCAGGCTATGAAGCCCTCTAAGGGCAGAAATTGTTACCATTGTGGGAAGCCTGGACATATGAAAAAGGATTGCAAAAAATTGAAGGCTAAACAAGGATATACAAAACAAAATAAGCCCCCTGAGCTTTGCCGCCTATGCGGCAAGGGGCTTCATTGGACCAATGAATGTCGTTCTAAAACTGATAAATACGGCAGTCCTATTGGCAACCCACATTCGGGAAACTACTTAGTGGGCCTCAGTCTCCCGGGCCCAAGAACAATGCCGGGGACTCAATTGGCTACGCCTCCCACTCCTCAAGTAACTCCTTTATTTTCCAACAACCCTAAGAAATGGCTACTACATCAGGAATAACCAAACCTTTAATGGTGTCAGATTTACTCTCTGCAACTTCAGGGAGTGCGGCTTCTGATTTGCCTCTCGCTGAAAATGTTCTTTCGTCTCCGGGAGGTGGCATTTATAAATTAAGAACAAACATATTTGGCCCACTGCCTAAAGGCAACTTTGGCTTAATATTGGGCCGCAGCAGCACAGCTTTAAGAGGCCTAACCGTAATTCCTGGAGTTGTAGACTCTGATTTTGTTGGAGAAATTTTAATCATGGTCTCTACTTCTATTACACTTTCACTATTGGCTGGAGAAGGTGTAGCACAAATACTTCTTTTATCTTATCTTCCCTTTTCTGCTCTTCCTAATGAAAGGTCAGGAGGTTTTGGAAGTATTGGGCAACATATATTTTGGGAAATGCTTATTAAGGATTCTTGCCCCATTCTTTCCTTGACCATACAGGGAAGGAACTTTGAAGGGTTAATAGACACAGGGGCAGATGTTTCAGTCATTTCCTCTCCACAGTGGCCCCGGGATTGGAACAAAGAAAAAAGCCCTCTAATGTTGACAGGATTGGGCTCCATTGCAGATGTTTGGAAAAGTGCTCGTCCTTTACAATGCCAGTTCCATAATGGAAAAACAGCTTTTGTCACTTTTTACACTGTTAGTATACCTATTAATATATGGGGAAGGGATCTTCTTTCTCCTATGGGGGCTTCTGTAACCATTCCGTGGGAAAACTAGTGGCCACTGCTCAAGTTCCTCGGGCACTCCCATTAAAATGGATAATTAATACTCCTAAATGGGTTGAGCAGTGGCCATTACCAAAAATGAAGCTCCAGGCTTTAGAGCAATTAGTATTAGAACAACTTCAACTTGCCCATATAGAGCCCTCTACTTCCCCTTGGAATTCTCCTGTGTTTGTTATACAAAAGAAATCGGGCAAATGGAGAATGTTGACTGATTTAAGAGAAGTTAATAAATGTATTGAACCTACGGGAGCCTTAAAATTGGGTCTTCCTTCTCCTGCTCTTATTCCTCAAAATTGGCCTCTAATGGTACTAGATCTTAAAGATTGCTTTTTTACTATTCCTTTACAACTACAAGATAGAGATAAATTTGCTTTCACGGTTACTGTTCTTAATCACGCTCAGCCTGTTAAACGCTATCAATGGACAGTCTTACCACAGGGAATGGTAAATAGTCTTACCTTGTGTCAAGAGTTTGTAGCTCGTTCTTTACAGTCTATCCGTCAAGAGTATCCTAATTATATTCTCTATCATTATATGGATGATCTCTTGTTAGCAGCTCCCAGTATTACTGAACGTGATAAATTCTTCTTAAAGGTACAAGAGGCTTTAAACAGTATAATTTGCATATAGCACCAGAGAAAGTTCAAAAGGATCTTCCCATTTCTTATTTAGGGACAATATTAGAACAACACTGAATCCGGCCTCAAAAATTACAGATTAGAAGAGACCATTTAAAAACTTTAAATGACTTTCAGAAACTGTTAGGAGATATTAATTGGCTATGCCCGGTACTTGGGATTCCTACTCATCAATTACGACACTTATTTTCTACTTTAGAAGGAGACACAGCTTTAGATAGTCCCCGAATCTTAACCCCCTTGGCCTTGCAAGAGCTTCAATTTGTTGAGCAAAGATTAAATGATGGTTTTTTAACATATATTTCTGTATCTCAACCTATTTCATTCATAGTATTTCATACCCCTCATTCTCCACCTGGTGCAATTGCTCAAGAAAAAGGATTAATAGAATGGGTTTTTTTGCCTAACAGTTTCTCCAAAAAATTAACTATATATATGGATAAATTATCATTTCTTATACAGAAAGGTCGCAATCGTATTCTACAATTGTCAGGGAAAGAACCACACCAGATTGTTACTCAGTTAACGAATGCTCAAATATCATTATGTTTATAGTTTAATGAAAATTGGCAGATTTCCCTTGCTTCATTTCCTGGCTCATTTTCTAATTACTATCCATCATCTAAATTGATTGATTTTCTTCGAACTAACCCCAGGATACCTCGATATCCGATTTCAGATGTTCCACTTAAAGGAACCACTGTTTTTATTGATGCAAATAAAAACACCGCTGGATATTGGACCTTTGAACGTTCTAAAGTCCTTCCCCATTCATTCTGCTCTGTACAGTCTGCTGAGCTATGGGCTGTTTATTTAGTTTCGCAGGACTTTCCTCAGCTCCCTATTAACATTGTTTCAGATTCCCGGTATGCTGTTCTCTCTTGTTTGCAGCTTCCTCAGGTTTCACTGCCTCTAACTCTCAAGACGGATATTGACAAATTGTTTTATCAGGTACAACGATCACTTCTGCGGCGTTCAGAATTAATTTTCTTTACCCATATCCATGCACATTCCGCCCTTCCTGGACCCTTATCATTCGGAAATGCTGTAATTGATGCATTGCTTTATCCTATAGAAGCAGCAAAACAAGAACATCATTTGCAACATACTAATTCTAAAGGATTAAAAAAATCTTATGCTATTACCAGAAAACAAGCTCAAAATATTGTTCGCTCTTGTTCTATTTGTGCACCTTTTACCTTACCATTTACCCCACCAGGTGTCAACATAAGGGGGTTGCAAGCAAATAAGATATGGCAAATGGATATACTTTTTATTTCATCCTTTGGACAACAAACATGCATCCATCATACTATAGATACATGCACACATTTCCAATGGGCTACTGCATTACATCCTGAAAAGTCTGATGCTGTTATTCCTCATTTATTATCTTGTTTTGCAGTTATGGGAATCCCAATTGAATTGAAAACTGATAACGCACCTGCCTACGAATCTGCAAAATTAGCTCATTTTTTATCCCAATATCATGTAATTCATACTTTTGGTATCCCTTATGATAGTCAAGGAGAAGCTATTATTGAAAGGGCTAATCGTACTTTATGTGAGTATGTTGAAAAAATAAAAAAGGGGAAACAGGAGAGATTTATGAAACCAAAAGACATCTTGAATAAAACCTTACTAACTTTAAATTTTCTGAATATTTGGAGTAAAGAAAATCTAACAGCGGCAGAATTGCATTTTCGAAGGAAAGAGGATAAGAAGATCTTGAATATGCCCATTTGGTATAAAGATAAAGAGAAAGGTTGGGTTCTAGCATCATTGATATATTTGGGGCGAGGTTATGCTTTCATATCTGTTGATAATTTTAGGTTTTGGGCCCCAACTCGACTGATCAAGATTCATAATGGATGACCGCTTTATGTGAAAATTTGAAGAGCTTTCTGCACATCGGAGCTTCCCTACCCGATCTGCATCCCCTCCAACATGGGGGCAACTGAAGAAGCTTACACAGGAGGCTGAGAAAACTCTCACTAATGCTGGTCAACCTCGTAATCCTACTAGTTTGCTGTTGGCTATGATGGCTGTGGTTACCTGTCAGGTAATGTATGCGCAAGCGATAGAATATACTTATTGGATTATGTTCCTAATCCTCCTCTTGTGTGAGCTGTCTCTTGGGGTGAACCTGAAGTACAGGTATGCACCAATGAAACTGCATTCTTCCCACCACCCGCCTGTGGAGGAATTGAGCATCTGTATCATCATAATAATCAATATAACATAAGTAATGTTACTGTTGCAGTGGAGGGTCTCCCCTTGTGCATCGGAGGACATCCCTTTTGCCTCTCTACAAGAAAGCATAATCATTACTCTTATAATACCTGGGGGGTAATATATAATAATTATCATCCTTCTGTCTTTACTGTACTTGTTTCCACGAGGGGATTCAACACCTCTACAACGCCGATGAGTCACCATCCAAACACCTTTATACGATTATGCCCTTCTATTTTTTTTTTTTTAATTTCTTCTCTAGAATCTTTGGAATGGGAAAGATGCCGAAGTCCTCGGCCTTTTAAGGTCATGAATTATTCTGGATTTGTTATTGTAGATTGGAGCCCTGATCATGGTCAAATTGTGGAAAAATGATCTAACAAAACACTCAGATGGCACCGAATTAATGGTACTTTAATGGGTAATGGTAATGAAACTGTAAAATGGCAGCAGTTTGCACTCATTCCCCCTCAGTTGCAATTGTTAGGGTATTCCCACTTTCAAGGGAATATTTGGAAATTATGGGCAGTTTCAGGGAATCTCACTATATGGTCAGGAAACTCTACTTTGGATAAGACTGACAGTTCAAGTCCCATTCATGTTAACTTGCATGTTAATAAATCCGATTCTGCTACGGCTTGTCTAAAATACCCCTTTGCATTGTTGTATGGGAATTGGACTTGGAATGCTACAGAGGGATCTATATGATGTAATCATTGTAATTTAACACAATGTGTAAATCAGTCATGGTGGAAAAGTTATGAAACACAAATCAATAACTTTAATTTTTCATTGGTGATTGTTAAAACTCGAAGTGAAGTATGGCTACCTGTAAATTTGACAAGACCTTGGTCGGACTCTTTTGCTGTATCTCATTTGGTGACTGCTATACAAACCTTCCTTCACTGGTCCCAACGCATGCTTGGACTAATCATAGCTTCAGTTCTTGCAGTGGCTGCAGTTACTGCAGCAGCTGCTGTGGGTGGACTTGCTTTGCATCAAGGGGTCCGAACAGCAGACTTTGTATGAGAGTGGCATAAAGACTTTCACTTATTATGGCAACAACAACGAGATCTGGATGCACAACTTGCAACTGATGTACTCAATCTTCAACATAGTTTCGTGGCTTGGGGATCAATTAACTGTCTTATCCACAAAAAGTGTATTGAAATGTGATTGGAACTCCTCTCAATGATGCATAACATCTGTGCCTTTCAACATAAGTGAGGGTTGGGAAAAGGTGAAATGGTCATTAACAGGGCATCAAAACCTAACTAAGGAAATTATGGAGTTACAGCAGCAAATTTTGTCTACATTTAGCAAAACACTACCTGACATTACTGGGTTCGATCTGTTCAGGGATTTACAGAAAGGGATGAATAATTTGAACCCTCTTGGACATGTGTCTGCCCTAATTGGAACTGTTCTCGTGAATACTTTATTCATAATACTTTTATGCTGTGTTAGTATTTTAGTCTTCCGGTGCTGGCCAAGAAGGCAACAACTAAAAAAGGATAGACAACGCGTTCTCACCGCCTTACAGTTTGCTACCCCTTCTCAGAAAAAAAGGGAGAGATGTGGGAGCCCGACAGTGACCACAAGAAAGCGTGGTTAGGGACGCGGGGATGTGCCTGCACGCAGGGCTCCCTGCCTGGGCAAAGCATGCCTGCAAACAGGATGCTCTGCCAGGAGGCCTGCACACAATATCCAAGTTTAATGGTCCGCTCGCAAACGAGGGAACATGCCCTCCTTAGAAATAAGGAGGAGGCTGGAATTGTGAGCAGGCCTCTTAGTAAACATGTTGTGGTCGCTTCCTCCCTTTGCTCCCACCTGTCCTTGAAATGTGTTTGGCTACTTGCTCTTAATTGGTAAAGGAATGCATCTTGTAGATTTCAGTTTGTATCCAGTTACCGGGGTATAAAATAAACCGCAAGAGGCTTGCGTAGAATTGTTCCTCTGGCTGGAGTTGTGTCTGTGTCTGTCTTTTGTGTGTGTCTTGTCCTTTGTGTCATTTCGTCCGCAACATCTGGCGTCCAAACGTGGGGCAGAGGGCGAACGAAACCGAAAGGGTGAGTACCCCTTGGGGATTGTAGGTCCAAGGCAGGGGAACTTTCGGGAAAATTATGGGGAATTCCCCATCAGCAAAGGCACAATACATGGAGCTAGTCAAAGGACTTCTCCACTCCATCGGTGTGAAGGCATCTAGTCGCCGTTTATCTGAGTTATTTCGCCTTGTGGAGCAGCATTGTTATGGGTTTAAGTGCCAACCCAAAGTACAATTAAACTTAAAGGAATGGAAATTAATACAGAAGGAATTACGGCAACAGCATCAGAAGGGTAACATAATTCCTTTGAAATTGTGGACTCTATGTAGTGCTATCACTCAAGCACTTGCATTGCTTTCTGCAATTAAGGAGTTGGTGGGAAGAGGAAGCCCGAAAGCAGGCTCAAATTAATGAGGGACAGAACCCTCCTGGTCCCCTGGAGGATAAATTGATGGGAGAGGGACAGTTTCGAGCCTTGAGAGATCAGGCTCAGTTTTCCGGCCAGGATTTACAGCAGGTACGCCAGGTATTTCTTAGGGCTTGGCGCCGTGTTGTACCTACTGGCCAAGCTCAGCCTTCTTTTACAAAAACTTTACAAGGACCCAATGAACCCAATACTGATTTTCTTGCGAGATTGCAGGTGGCTGTTGAGCGGGATGTTAGACGTGATGAAATCTCGGAGATATTTTTGCAGACACTTGCTTTTGAAAATGCAAACCCAGAATGTAAACGTGTTTTGGGCCCTTTAAAAGGGCAGGGAGCTTCTATAGTTGACTATAATAGAGCTTGTTCAGGAGTGGGAGGAACTGAACATAATGCTGCTGTTTTTGTTACTGCTTTGGCTCAGGCTATGAAGCCCTCCAAGGGTGGAAATTGTTAAAACAATGCCGGGGACTCAATTGGCTGCACCTCCCACTCCTCAAGTAAACCCTTTGTTTTTCAACAACCCTTAGAGATGACTGCTACATCAGGAATAGCTAAACCTTTAATGGTGTCAGATTTACGCTCTGAAACTTCAGGGAGTGCGGCTGCTGATTTACCTCTCGCTGAAAATGTTCTTTTATCTCAGGAAGGTGGCATTTATAACTTAAGAACAAACATTTTTGGCCCATTGCCTAAAGGCACCTTTGGCTTAATATTGGGCCGCAGTAGCGCAGTTTTAAGAGGCCTAACCATCATTCCTGGACTTATAGACTCTGGTTTTGTTGGAGAAATTTTAATCATTGTTTCTACTTCTGTTACACTTTCACTATTGGCTGGAGCAGGTATAGCACGAATACTTATCTTCTCTTTCCCATGGGGGCTTCTGTAACCGTTCCGTCAGAAAACTAGTGGCCACTGCTCAAATTCCTCGAGCACTCCCATTTTTGTTATTAAGAAAAAATGAGGTAAATCAACGTATCATCTGGATCCTTAAATGCACATGTGCTTCTGTCTGGGGGACTATATAAAAAGCTGGACAAAGCTATTTCCCTCCCCCAGGGCACACCGAAAGGTCGGTTGGCCCTTCAGCAAACTCATAAACCTGTTTTGTGGCCACTTCTGTATCTGTTTTGTCCTGTTTGTCATTGTCATTGTTAGTCTTATCTGTAGAATTTCTGTGAGAAGGAATATAGTAACCTCTAGTATATATATAGATGTGAATATGCAATTTGGTCTGGCTTGCCTGCTGGGTTTGATTCTGTGGCTCCACAGGTGGGCACGCTTAAGGTCCCAAATAGCCTATGGAGTCTGTGCCTGTCTGAGATTTTGTGGTAAACGGCATACAGTCTATGGTGGCATTGGAATAGTTTCCAAAGCTGAGACCACTACACCTAAGCATCCCTTAAGTTCTTTTGGGACACGACCAAACTGACATCTGACTGCTCTCCTCATTAGAGAGGGCACCCCCAACCCTTTGTCTGTCTTTGTGACATTGACTCACTAAAAGAGTGCCCAACCAATATCCGGAAAAACCTCATAAAAGGGACCTTATTGGTCTGGCTGAAAACATTTAGACTGAAGGGGATGTTAACTCTCTCCTGTTCTCTGTTCCTCTTTCTAGTAAAATGTTGAGGGCTTCTCACTCATTCTTTTCCCAGATTAATGGCTATAATTGAAGCCAACTGTGGCTGGTTTACCTCGGGACGGGGACTTTAAGGAATATTCCCAAGCAGCTGCCAAAACTCCTTTTGTTTCAGGGAAGTTCCTTGTCTTCTCCAGACTGATATAGACTGCCTAACAAACCTTAAGTCCTCTCTAAGTTCACAAAATTTAAAACTGCTAATTCTCTTTCTCTGCCTCTTGCTGTCACATTGACTCTTCTGCCTTCCCCATTCATTTTGCTCTGTGCACCCTGCTGAGCTGTGGGCTATTTACTTAGTTTTGCAAGACTTTCCTCAACTCCCTGTTAACATTGTTTCGGATTCTCGGTATGCTGTTCTCTCTTGTTTGCAGCTTCCTCAGGTTTCACTGCCTATATCGCTTAAGACAGATATTGACAGGGGCGCCTGGGTGGCTTAGTCGGCTAAGCGTCCGACTTTCGCTTGGGTCATGATCTCGCGCTTCGTGGGTTCGAGCCCCGTGTCGGGCTCTGTGCTGATTGCCGGCTCAGAGCCTGGAGCCTATTTCAGAGTCTGTGTCTCCGTCTCTCTCTGACCCTCCCCTGCTCACGCTGTCTGTCTGTCTCTCTCACTCTCTCTCCATCCTAGAAATAAATAAAACATTAAAAAAAAGACAGATATTGACAAATTGTTTTATCAGTTACAACGATCACTTCTGCGGCATTCAGAATTAATTTTCTTTACCCATATCCGTGCACATTCCGCCCTTCCTGGACCCTTGTCATTCGGAAATGATGTAATTGATGCATTACTTTATCCTCTAGAAGCAGCAAAACAAGAGCATCGTCTGCAACATACTAACTCTAAAAACAAAAAATCTTATTGTTCGCTCTTGTTCTATTTGTGCATCTTTAACCTTACCATTTACCCCACCAGGTGTCAACATAAGAGGATTGAAAGCAAATCAGGTATGTCAAATGGATGTAATTTTTATTTCATCATTTGGACAACAAAAATGCGTCCATCATACCATAGATACATGCACACATTTCCGATGGGCTACTGCATTACATTCTGAAAAGGCTGATGCTGTTATTACTCATTTATTATCTTGTTTTGCAGTTTGGGGTCCCAATTGAATGGAAAACTGATAATGCACCCGCCTACCAATCTGCAAAATTAGCTCATTTTTTATCACAGTATCATGTAATTCATACTTTTGGAATCCCTTATAATAGTCAAGGACAAGCTATTATTGAAAGGGCTAATCATACTTTACGTGAGTATGTTGAAAAAATAAAAAAGGGGGAAGAGGAGAGATTTATGAAACCAAAAGACATCTTGAATAAAACCTTACTAACTTTAAATTTTCTGAATATTTGGAGCAAAGAAAATCTATCTGCAGGAGAATTGCATTTTCGAAGGAATGAAGAGGATAAGGTGGCTGTGGTTACCTGTCAGGTAATGTATGCGCAAGCGATAGAATATACTTATTGGACTTATGTTCCTAATCTTCCTCTTGTGAGAGCTGTCTCTTGGGGTGAACCTGAAGTACAGGTATGCACCAATGAAACTGCATTCTTCCCACCACCCGCGTGTGGAGGAATTAAGCATTTGCATCATCATAATAATCAATATAACATAAGTAATGTTACTGTTGCAGTGGAGGGTCTCCCCTTGTGCATCGGAGGACATCCCTTTTGCCTCTCTACAAGAAAGCATAATCATTACTCTTATAATACCTGGGGGGTAACATATAATAATTATCATCCTGCTGTCTTTACTGTGCTTGTTTCCACCAGGGGATTCAACAACTCTACGATGCCGATGAGTCACCATCCTAACACCTTTATATGATTATGCCCTTCTAATTTTTTTATTCGTTCTCTAGAATCTTTGGAATGGGAAAGATGCCAAAGTCATCGGCCCTTTAAGGTCATGAATATGACTGACAGTTCAGGTCCCATTCATGTTAACTTACATGTTAATAAATCCGATTCTGCTACGGCTTGTCTAAAATATCCCTTTGCATTGTTGTATGGGAATTGGACTTGGAATGCTACAGAGGGATCTATATCATGTAATCATTGTAATTTAACACAATGTGTAAATCAGTCATGGTGGAAAAGTTTTGAAACACAAATCAATAACTCTAATTTTTCATTCGTGATTGTTAAAACTCGAACCGAAGTATGTTTGCCTGTAAATTTGACAAGACCTTTGTCGGACTCTTTTGCTGTATCTCATTTGGTGACTGCTATACAACCTTTGCTTCATCTGTCCCAATGCATGCTTGGAATCATCATAGCTTCAGTTCTTGCAGTGACTGCAGTTACTGCAACCGCTGCTGTGGCTGGACTTGCTTTGCATCAAGGATTCTAAACAGCAGACTTTGGGGGCGCCTGGGTGGCTTAGTCGGTTAAGCGTCCGACTTTTGCTTAGGTCATGATCTCGTGGTTCGTGGGTTCGAGCCCCGCGTCGGGGTCTGTGCTGACTGCCAGCTCAGAGCCTGGAGCCTGTTTCAGTCTGTGACTCCCTCTCTCTCTGACCCTCCCCTGCTCACGCTGTCTCTCTCTCTCTCATAGAAATAAATAAAACATTAAAAAAAAATTTAAACAGCAGAATTTGTACAGGAATGGCATAAAGACTCTCATTGATTATGGCAACAACAACGAGATCTGGATGCACAACTTGCAACTGATGTACTCAATCTTCAACATACTGTTTCGTGGCTTGGGGATCAATTAACTGTCTTATCCAGAAAAGGTGTATTGAAATGTGATTGGAACTCCTCTCAATGATGCATAACATCTGTGCCTTTCAACATAAGTGAGGGTTGGGAAAAGGTGAAATGGTCATTAACAGGGCATCAAAACCTAACTAAGGAAATTATGGAGTTACAGCAGCAAATTTTGTCTACATTTTGCAAAACACTACCTGACATTACTGGGTCCAATCTGTTAAGGGATTTACAGAAAGGGATGAATAATTTGAACCCTCTTGGACATGTGTCTGCCCTAATTGGAACTGTTCTCGTGAATACTTTATTCATAATACTTTTATGCTGTGTTAGTATTTTAGTCTTCCGGTGCTGGCCAAGAAGGCAACAACTAAAAAAGGATAGACAATGCGTTCTCACCGCCTTACAATTTGCTACCGCTTCTCAGAAAAAAGGGGGAGATGTGGGAGCCCGACAGTGACCACAAGAAAGCGTGGTTAGGGACGTGGGGATGTGCCTGCACGCGGGGCTCCCTGCCTGGGCAAAGCATGCCTGCAAACAGGATGCTCTGCCAGGAGGCCTGCACACAATATCCAAGTTTAATGGTCCGCTCGCAAACGAGGGAACATGCCCTCCTTAGAAGTAAGGGGAAGCCTGGAATTGTGAGCAGGCCTCTTAGTAAACATGTTGTGGTCGCTTCCTCCCTTTGCTCCCACCTGTCCTTGAAATGTGTTTGGCTACTTGCCCTTAATTGGTAAAGGGATGCATCTTGTAGATTTCAGTTTGTATCCAGTTACCGGATATAAAATAAACCAGAAGAGGGGCTTGCGTAGAATTGTTCCTCCGGCCGGAGTTGTGTCTGTGTCTGTCTTTTGTGTGTGTCTTGTCCTGTGTATCATTTCGTCCGCAACAAATTTAAATTTTAATTGTTATTAGTTGTCTTCCCACCTTCCTTTTTTTTTTCTTTTTTGTATTTTCTTTTTTGTCTCCTTTTTTTTTTCTTATTATTATATTTCCCTTTTGGTTTCCGTGTTTATTGGATTTGTCTGTGTTTTTCTGTACCTTTGTTCCCTGTGTGGTTGTCCGTTTTCTTTTCCAGCGCTGCCTCAAGAAGCAAGCCAAAGTACACATAGTGGAGAGTCCCAAACCACTACGAGTAGGGAAACAAAATAACCATGAATTCAGCAAAGTTGCAGGATACAAAATGAACGTACACAAATCGGTTGCATTTTTATACACCAACAATGAAGCAACAGAAAGAGAAGTCAAGAAACTGATCCCATTCGCAATGTGCAAAAAAACATAAAGTACCTAGGAATAAACCTAACCAATGATCTAGGAGACCTGTATGATGAAAACTATAGAAATCTGATAAAGGAAATTGAATAATACACAAAGAAATGGAAAATAAAACATTACATGCTCATGGATTGGAAGAATAAATATAGTTAAAATGTCATTACTATCCAAAGCAATCTACACATTCAATGCAATCCCAATCAAAATTGCACTAGTATTCTTCTCAAAAGTAGAACAAACTACCCTAAAATTTGTATGGAATCACAAAAGACCCCAAATGGCTAAAGTAATATTGAAGAAAAATACCAAAACGTGAGGCATCACTATCCCAGACTTTAACCTCTACTACAAAGCTGTCATCATCAAGACAATATGCTATTGGCACAAAACAGACACATAGCCCAATGGAATAGAATAGAGAACTCAGAATTGGACCCAAAAATGTATGGCCAACTAATCTTTGACAAAGCAGAGAAGAGCATCCAATGGAAAAAAAGACAACCTTTTAACAGATGGTGTTGGGAGAACTGGAAAGTAACATACAGAAGAATGAAACTGTATCATTTCCTCACACCATAAACAAAAATAAACTCAAAATGGATATAACGTACCTGAATGTGAGATAGGAAACCATAAAAATCCTAGAGGAGAATGCATGAAACAACCTCCGTGGCCTCAACCGCAGCAATTTCTTACTTGACATACCCTAAAGACAAGGGAATCAAGAGCCAAAATGAACTACTGGGAACTCATCTACATAAAAATCTTCTGCACGGCCAAGGAAACAATCTAAAAACTAATAGGCAACTGACGGAATGGGAAAATATTGTTGCAAGTGACATATCAGATAAAGGCCTAGTATCCAAAGTATATAAGAAACTTATCAAGCTCCACACCTGAAAAACAAATAATCCCGTGAAAAAATGGGCAGAAGATATGGACAGACACTTCTCCAAAGAGGACATCCAGATGGCTAACAGACACATGAAACTATGCTCAGCGTCCCTCATCATTAGGGAAATACAAATCAAAACCACACTGACATACCACCTCACGCCAGTCAGAGAGGCTAAAATGAGCAAATCAGAGGACTCTAGATGCTGATGAGGATGGGGAGAAATGGGCATTCTTTTACACTGCTGTTGGGGATGTAAGGTGGTTCAACCCCTTGGAAAACAATATGGAGGTTCTTCATAAAAATTAACAATAGAACTCCCCTATGACCCAGCACTGCTAGGAATTTACCCAAGGGATAAAGGAATCCTGATGCCTAGGGTCACATGTACCCCATTGTTCATAGCAGCGCTCTCAACATTAGCCAAACCATGGAAAAACCTAAGTATACATCAACTGATGAATGGATCAAAAAGGTGTGGTATATTTATACAATGGAATACTACATGGCAAAGGGAAAGAATGAAATATAGCCATTTGTAGAAATATGGATGGAACTAGAGGGTCTTATGCTGAGCGAAAATAAGTCAGGCAGAGAAGGACAAATACCACATGTATTCACGTATAGGTGGATTAGGCGGAAGTTAACAGAGGACGAAGTGGGAGAAGGGGAAAAGTAGTAGGAGAGAGGGAGGGAGGCAAACCATGAGAGACTCTTGAATGCTGAAAACAAACTGAGGGCTGAGGCGGGGTGGGGGAGAGGGGAAGGGTGGTGATGAGCATGGAGGAGGCCACTTGTTGGGATAAGCACTGGGTGTTATATGGAAACCAACTTGACAAACTAAAAAATTTTAAAAAATTACTTTGTCTACTCAGGGAGTTTTTGCAGTTCCATTCAAATTTTAGGATTGTTCTAGCTTTGAGAAGAATGCTGCCACAATTTTGGTTTGGATTGCATTGAATGTGTAGATTGCTTTGGGTAGTAATGACATTTTAACATTTATTCTTCTGATTCATGAACATGGAATGTTTTTCCATTTCTTTGTGTCTTCTTCAATTTCCTTCATCAGTTTTCTTTTCTTTTTTTTAAATATTTTTTATTTATTTCTAGGAGAGAGGGAGAGATAGAGAGCGTGAGCAGGGGAGGGTCAGAGAGAGAGGGAGACACAGACTCTGAAACAGGCTCCAGGCCCTGAGCTGGCAGTCAGCACAGAGGCTGACGAGCTCGAACCTGAGCCACGAGATCATGACCTAAGCGAAAGTCGGACGCTTAACCGACTAAGCCACCCAGGCGCCCCCCTTCATCAGTTTTCTATAGTTCTCATCATGCAGAACTTTTACAGTTTTTAGTTATATTTTTACTAGATATTTCGTGTTTTTTATGCAAATGTGAATGGGATGAGTTTCTTAATTTCTCTTTCTGTTGCTTTATCATTGGTGTATCAAAATGTAACCAATTACTATCAGTTGATTTTGTATCCTGCAATTTTGCTGAATTCATGGATAAGTTCTAGTAGATTTTTGGTTGAGTCTGTCCAGTTTTCTATGTATCATGTCCTCTGTGAAAAGTGAGAGTTTGATTTCTTCTTTGCCAATTTTGATGCCTTTTGTTTCCTTTTGTTGTCTGATGGCTGATGCTAGGACTTCCAGCACTATGTTAAATAACAACGGTGAGAGTGGACATCTCTGTCGTGTTCCTGATCTCAGGGGGAAAGCTCTCAGTTTTTCCCTGTTGAGGATGATGTTAGCTGAGTGCTTCTCATAGATGGGTTTTATGATGGTTAAGTAAGATTCTTCTATCCCGTCTTTCTCGAGGGTCTTTATTAAGAAGGGATGCTATATTTTCTCAAATGCTTTTTCTGTATCTATTGATAAGATCATATGAATTTTATCTCTTTTTTTCTTTGTTAATGTGATGGATCACATAGATTGATTTGCAAATATTGAACCAGCCCTGTAACCCAAGAATGAATCCCACTTGATTGTGGTGGATAATTCTTTTTATGTGCTGTTGGATTCGATTTGCAAGTATCTTGCTGAGGATTTTTGCATCCGTATTCATCAAGGATATTGGCCTGTAGTTCACTTTTTTCCCTGGGTCTCTGCCTGGCTTGGGAGTCAAAGTAATGCTGGCTTTGTAAAATGAGTCCAGAAGTATTACTTCCATTTCCAATTTTTATAATAGGTCAAGAAGAATGGTTATTAACTCTAATTTAAAAGTCTGGTAGAATTCCCCAGGGAAGCCGTCTGGCCCAGGGCTCTTATTTGTTGGGAGATTTTTGATAACTGATTCAATTTCTTCACTAGTTATGAGTCTGTTCTGTTTTTCTATCTCTTCCCATGTGAATTTTGGTAGTGCCTGTGTGTATGTATTTGTTGATTTCTTCTAAGTTGTCCAGTTTGTTGGCATATAATTTTTCATAGTATTCCCTGATAATTGCTTGTATGTCTGATGGATTTGTTTTAATAAATTCATTTTCATTCATCATTTTGTCTCTTTGTTGCTCTCTCTTTTCTTTTTGAGAAATCTAGCTAGAGGTTTATCAATTTTGTTTAATTAAAGAAAAAACTCTTTGTTTCATAGATCTGTTCAACAGTTTTATTGGATTCTATATTTTTTATTTATGCCCTCATTGTTATTATTTCTCTTCTCCTACTGGGTTGGGGTGCTCTTGTTGCTCTCCTAGTTCTTTTAGGTGTTCTGTTAGAGTTTGTATTTTCGCTTTTCCTCATTTCCTGAAATAGACCTCGAGTGCAATGTACTTTCCTCTTAGGACTGCCTAGGTCGCATCCCATAGAGTTTGGATTCTGTTTTCATTTTCATTTGTTTCCATATATTTTTAAATTTCTTCTCTAATTGTCTGATTGGTCCATTCGTCCTTTAGTAGGGTGTTCTTCAACCTCCATGTTTTTGGAGGTCTTCCAGACTCTTTCCTGTGATTGATTTCAAGTTTCATAGCATTGTGATCTGAAAGTATGCATGGTATGATCTCGATTCTTTTATATTTATTGAGAGCTGCTTTATGACCCAGTATGTGATCTATCTTGGGGAATGTGTCGTCCACACTTGAGAAGAAAGTGAATTCCATGACCTCAGGGTGTAGAGCTTTAAATATATCTGTCAAATACATCTGGTCCAATATGTCATTCAAGTCTATTGATTCCTTAGTAATTTTCTGTATAGTTGATCTATCCATTACTGTAAGTGGAGTACTAAAGTCCCTTGCTATTAGCGCGTTCTTATCCATAAGATTGTTTCTTTTTGTGATTGTGTTATGTATTTTCGTGCCTCCCTTTTCAGTGTGTAGACATTTATAATTGTTAGGTCTATATGCAGGACAGACCCTGTAATTATTATATAATGCCCTTCTTCATCCTTTGTTATTGCCTTTACTTTAAAGTCCAGTTTGTCTGATATAAGTATGGCTACTAGGACTTTCTCTTGATTTGCAGTAGCATGATAGATATTTCTTCATCCCCTTACTTTCAATTTGAATGTATCCTCAGGTCTAAAATGAGTAGACAGCTAATACATGCATTTTGTGTGTTTTTTTTTTTTTTAAATCCAGTCTGATACCCTATGTCTTTTGATTGGAGCATTTAGTCCATTTACATTCAGGGTTATTATTGAAAAAATATGGGTTTAGGGGCGCCTCGGTGGCTTAGTCGGTTAAGCGTCCGACTTTCGCTTAGGTCATGATCTCGCGGTTCGTGGGTTCGAGCCCCGTCGGGCTCTGTGCTGACTGCCAGCTCAGAGCCTGGAGCCTGTTTCAGTCTGTGACTCCCTCTCTGGCCCTCCCCTGCTCACGCTGTCTCTCTCTCTCTCTCTCCTAGAAATAAAAAAAAACATTAAAAAAAAAAAAAAGAAAAGAAAAATATGGGTTTAGACTCATTGTGTTCTCTGTGGGATTTATGCTTTTGTAGTGGTGTCTCTGGTACCTTGTGTTCTTTGCAATATTTCCCTCATAGAGTCCCCTTTAGGATTTCTTGTAGGGTTGGCTTAGTGGTGATGAATTCTTTCAATTTTTGTTTCTTTGGGAAGACTTTTACCTCTCCTTCTATTTTGAATGACAGTCTTTCTGGATACAGGATTCTTGGCTGCATATTTTTTCTGTTCATCACATTGAAGATTTTCTGACATTTTTTTCTGGTCTGAGTAGTTTCAGTAGATAAGTCTATAACTACTCTGATAGGTCTCCCTTCGTATGTTGGGGCCCTTTTATCCCTAGTTGCTTTCAGAATTCTCTCTTTGTCCTTATATTTCGCCAGTTTCACTATGATATGTTGTACAGAAGATCAATTCAAGTTACGTCTGAGGGGAGTTCTCTGTGCCTCTTGGATTTTAATGTCTCTTTCCTTTCCCAGATTGTGGAAGTTGTCAGCTATAATTTGTTCTTGGCTTTACTTTGTTCAAGGACTCCTTCAGCACCTTTCCCTTTCTCTTCCTCTGCTTGAATTCTATGATATGGATATTGTTCCATTTGACTGTCTTACTTGTTTCTCAAACTCTCATTTCTTGGGACCAGATCAGTTTGTCTCTCTTTTCCTCAGCTTCCTCTTTTTCTATAATTGTGTTTTCTAATTCACCTATCCTCCTCTCTGCCTCTTTAATTCATGCATTGGCCACCTCCATTTTATTATGCACTTCATTTATAGCATTGTTTAAGTCATCACAACTGTTTGTAAGCTCCCTAGCATTTGTAGCAATAGCTTCTCTGATATCTTCCATGTCTTTTCAAGCCCAGCAATTAATTTTATGACTATTTTTCTAAATTATTGTTCAGTTGTGTTGCTTATATCTGTCTTGAGCAGTTGTTTAGTTGTCACTTCTTCCTGGACCTTCTTCAGAGGAGAGTTCTTCATTTTGTCATTTTTGCTAGCTTTCTGTCTCTTGTTAGTTTTAAAATCTTGTTATGTACTTTGCACCTGCAAGTACTGCTATATTGAAGAAGGCTCTTTGACTGTCCAGGGCCTGTCCTTTCAGGAAGTGTTTTTTGAATGGTGTCTCTTGGTTTCTCTTGTTGAGATTTTGGTTATTTTATTTCCCTACTCGTACAGGTATTTGGGACTCTCCACCATGTATACTTTGGCTAGTTTCTTGATGTAGCCAGTTCTCGAGGTAAGAATTTCAAAATCAGTCTCTCTGGGCTAAAATCTAGATGTTGGCAGTGCTGGTTCCACCTGGAACTCCGAGGAAGAATGCTTCATTGACTTTCTGCTTCCAAAGACTCCCTTGTTTCGTGGCTAATGTCCGCTTCCTTGCAAAACTCCAAAGCATGCACTGGCTCCCATCTGCTTTTTGTTTTTGTTTTTTATTGGATTTAAAAGGAGTGAACTTTTTTTTTTAAATTTTGTAACTTTGGTTATTTTATTTCTCTACTCATAGTGGTATTTGGGACTCTCCACCATGTATACTTTGGCTTGTTTCTTGAGGTAGCCCTGGAAAGGAAAACAGAGAGACAAACACACAGGGAACAAAGCCATGCAAACGTACAGACAAATCCAATAAAGAAGCAAACCGAAAAGGAAAAAGAAAAAGAAAAAAAAAGGAGAAAAAAAAGGCAAAGGACAGTCTCAAAGCATAAAACCAGAATTCCCAGCAACAAATAAAAAGCAAGGTGTATGCAGTGCTGATGGAAGAGCATATACAAAGAGAGAAATGACAGGGTAGTGAGGAAGAGAAATTGGACAATGACCAGGCAGAGAGACTAAGAGGCTTAAGTCAGAGAGAGAAAGGGGAGTATATGGTATGAGGCGAGGAGAAAGAAACAAAGATGATTTTACTCAGAGAAACTATATAGTCTGATTTCCCCAGAGGAAGAGATAGAAAGTAGTGGTGGAGGTGTCGAATATACATCTAGAAAATGGATTAAATGTGGCTGTTTAAACAAATCAATGACTAAAGTGTCCAGTCCAGCAGAGGGGAAGAATACAAATGAGACAAGAGAAAATATATCTGAATAGAAAGAAGTGATGTAGAATTATTCACGCCAGTGCATCCATGTTGGTCTTGCCTGAGCTTAGGTACAAAAACAAAAACAAACAAAAAAATCTCTCTCACAGGGATGGGCGTGGCTTGGTGTAGGCAGTGGTCTCAGCCTCCACTGCTGTCTCATGGGCTGCTCCCTGAGGTCCCAACTTGGTGGTTGTGGAGAGAAAAATCGTGGTGCCCCAGTACCTTCTCAAACCATGCATTACAAATCACTCTTTTGGGTTTGATCTCCCTGTGCCGTGGGCGTAGCCAAGGTGTGCTGTGTTCTATGCCCCAAACCCTGCCTTGTTTCCAGGTCTTAGTCTATGGGGCCTTATTGATACCGCCCAAAATATAATCCCACAGGCCAGGCCACTTCCCAGTCTGGGATCAATCTTGTAGAGCAGTGGAGTAGTTTCTCCTGACACCCCTGCTGCCTGGAACCATGGCATCTAGCTCAAAGTCACCACCACAGCTAGAAATAGGATTATTCTCTGTCTCTAGACAAAGTCTTTCTCTTCTCCAGGGACAGTTCTATCAGCAGTTTCAGTCGCTGTTTATCATCCCTCTACTCTCTGCGGCTTTCCGCGAGGGAAGTTCCCTCCCCTCCCACCATGTCTCTGCATTCCAGCCAGTTTTTATCTTCCCCAGTTCCCTTTCATGCACCTATGAGGTTGACTTCTTAGTGGACTCTGTCTCGTTTCCTCCAGACTCCTGAGTTTCAGTGTCCTATGGCTTCAGACCGTCTTTGTTTGAGAGATGAAGGCAAGCGAAATATACGGAGCTCCCTACTTCTCCACCATCTTGCCTCCCTCCTGGTCTATAATTTT